>JAHBBA010001267.1:0-16185 GCA_018806925.1 Skeletonema costatum
CATATCATAAACCGGCCATACATACACATCTTTTTAGTGGTAAAGTATCTATAAGTACACATAGCTACATACAAACACAAAACTAAAAACTATTCCGACTTCCGCAACAATGGAATAGGCTCACGGCAAACATCCCCCTACGGCCGATTGACTCTACGCCACGACGAAAGAGCAACTACGCCAATACTTTGTTGCCGACCCAGTACAACAAATCGTATTCATCCGCCGGAAGTCCGTTAATTATAACGCCCCCTCATTTGCCGTTAATCTTCCCCGGCACAACACGATTTACTTGATCACGTGCCGACCGCTGCATTGCAATCAAACTACAGCTTGTTCGAGAGTGCCAAATAGACTGCCGCTCGTCGGGACTGCTTCATCTCTCGATATAACAATATTATTCGGCCTAACTCTGTTATAAACGGCCGTCGAATCTAAGTGCATCACGTGATATTATTGCCACATGAAAAATGAGGCGCCCAATGCCGTCACATACACGGGTATTTGAAGTGATATGAGTGTATTCACCCTGTAAGTTGGGGATCATTTCACCACCCAACACCAATAGACATCTATTGTGAGCGTTATACAGAGGTTTCAGGGTATTATATGAAGTTAGCCAGTACTTAGCCACGCTTAGCCACGCTTAGCCAGTACTTAGCCAGTACTTAGCCGGTAATTTAACAGTTCGTCAGTAAAAGTTAAAGTCATATAATACCCTGAAACCTCTGTATAACGCTCACAATAGATGGCTATTGGTGTTGTGTGGTGAAATGATCCCCAACTTACAGGGTGAATACACTCAATATCACTTATTATGAGCTTTACTGACGAACTCTTAAATTACCGGCTACGCCCTATGCCGTCACATACACGGGTATTTGAAGTGATATGAGTGTATTCACCCTGTAAGTTGGGGACCCTTTCGCCACCCAACACCAATAGACATCTATTGTGAGCGTTATACAGAGGTTTCAGGGTATTATATGAAGTTAGCCAGTACTTAGCCACGCTTAGCCACGCTTAGCCAGTACTTAGCCAGTACTTAGCCGGTAATTTAACAGTTCGTCAGTAAAAGTTAAAGTCATATAATACCCTGAAACCTCTGTATAACGCTCACAATAGATGGCTATTGGTGTTGTGTGGTGAAATGATCCCCAACTTACAGGGTGAATACACTCAATATCACTTATTATGAGCTTTACTGACGAACTCTTAAATTACCGGCTACGCCCTATGCCGTCACATACACGGGTATTTGAAGTGATATGAGTGTATTCACCCTGTAAGTTGGGGACCCTTTCGCCACCCAACACCAATAGACATCTATTGTGAGCGTTATACAGAGGTTTCAGGGTATTATATGAAGTTAGCCAGTACTTAGCCACGCTTAGCCACGCTTAGCCAGTACTTAGCCAGTACTTAGCCGGTAATTTAACAGTTCGTCAGTAAAAGTTAAAGTCATATAATACCCTGAAACCTCTGTATAACGCTCACAATAGATGGCTATTGGTGTTGTGTGGTGAAATGATCCCCAACTTACAGGGTGAATACACTCAATATCACTTATTATGAGCTTTACTGACGAACTCTTAAATTACCGGCTACGCCCTATGCCGTCACATACACGGGTATTTGAAGTGATATGAGTGTATTCACCCTGTAAGTTGGGGACCCTTTCGCCACCCAACACCAATAGACATCTATTGTGAGCGTTATACAGAGGTTTCAGGGTATTATATGAAGTTAGCCAGTACTTAGCCACGCTTAGCCACGCTTAGCCAGTACTTAGCCAGTACTTAGCCGGTAATTTAACAGTTCGTCAGTAAAAGTTAAAGTCATATAATACCCTGAAACCTCTGTATAACGCTCACAATAGATGGCTATTGGTGTTGTGTGGTGAAATGATCCCCAACTTACAGGGTGAATACACTCAATATCACTTATTATGAGCTTTACTGACGAACTCTTAAATTACCGGCTACGCCCTATGCCGTCACATACACGGGTATTTGAAGTGATATGAGTGTATTCACCCTGTAAGTTGGGGACCCTTTCGCCACCCAACACCAATAGACATCTATTGTGAGCGTTATACAGAGGTTTCAGGGTATTATATGAAGTTAGCCAGTACTTAGCCACGCTTAGCCACGCTTAGCCAGTACTTAGCCAGTACTTAGCCGGTAATTTAACAGTTCGTCAGTAAAAGTTAAAGTCATATAATACCCTGAAACCTCTGTATAACGCTCACAATAGATGGCTATTGGTGTTGTGTGGTGAAATGATCCCCAACTTACAGGGTGAATACACTCAATATCACTTATTATGAGCTTTACTGACGAACTCTTAAATTACCGGCTACGCCCTATGCCGTCACATACACGGGTATTTGAAGTGATATGAGTGTATTCACCCTGTAAGTTGGGGACCCTTTCGCCACCCAACACCAATAGACATCTATTGTGAGCGTTATACAGAGGTTTCAGGGTATTATATGAAGTTAGCCAGTACTTAGCCACGCTTAGCCACGCTTAGCCAGTACTTAGCCAGTACTTAGCCGGTAATTTAACAGTTCGTCAGTAAAAGTTAAAGTCATATAATACCCTGAAACCTCTGTATAACGCTCACAATAGATGGCTATTGGTGTTGTGTGGTGAAATGATCCCCAACTTACAGGGTGAATACACTCAATATCACTTATTATGAGCTTTACTGACGAACTCTTAAATTACCGGCTACGCCCTATGCCGTCACATACACGGGTATTTGAAGTGATATGAGTGTATTCACCCTGTAAGTTGGGGACCCTTTCGCCACCCAACACCAATAGACATCTATTGTGAGCGTTATACAGAGGTTTCAGGGTATTATATGAAGTTAGCCAGTACTTAGCCACGCTTAGCCACGCTTAGCCAGTACTTAGCCAGTACTTAGCCGGTAATTTAACAGTTCGTCAGTAAAACATGTCTCCCAAGACACCATGAATTCTCTCCACAATTGCATTAGCTTGTGGATTCTTGATCGTTGTGGGCTTACGCTTGATCGAATAAGACTTCAGAAGGGCTTTGAAATCCTTCTTGAATTCAGATCCATTATCACACACGACCTCAACAGGTCGAGGATACCTACACAACCAAGTCTTGTTAAAGAGCTGGGATATCTGCGCTGAAGTCCTGTCAAGGATTTCATCTTCAACAACATCAACTTTCCCCTTAGGATCTCTAAACTCTCGATAAACTTCTGCGGTGGGGAGTTCAACCACCTCAAACCAACCCGTCGCAGGGTCGACCATAGTTAAGCACATAAATTCCAAGCGAGTGCCGTCTTCACTTTTGATCTCATACGGACCACAGCAATCAACGCACACAGTATGCCACGGAGTAATAACAGCTTGCTTCGGCGGAAGCGTAGCGTACTTACGCTTGCGCTTCTTTCCTTTCTGGCACCGCTCACAAGTCTGAACGAACTTCCTAATTTGAGAATCCATATTCTTCCAATACATTACAGCAGACAACGTCTTCATCATCTTGTCGCGCCCAGGGTGCTGCAGATAATGATGATACCACGCAATAGTTTTACGCTGGAGTTTCTTCGGGATAACCATCCGGGGCCTCTCTGGATCTCGCACGAAACACAAGATCATTTCGCCGTTAAGCAAAACTGGCTGGATGTGCTTACCCTTCGGCGGCGTCTTAAACCACTTTTTCATCTCCTTGTCTCTAAGCTGCTCATCCACGACTTCACGAATAGTCACGGGAAAAATCTCCTCTTCGTTCGAAACCTCGCTTTGAACGAAAAAATCGTGAGAAAAACACTCTTTGCTCTCCTCAGCAACCTCCTCATCACCATCTCCCTGCTGCTCCTCAAGCAGCTCCGTGAGGAAAAATAATGTCACAAGCATTGACTCTGTGATATCAAACACGCAGTAGAGATGCTACTATGGCTAATATCATGGGATTATTATGGCATGAGGATCACTACTGCAAGCAAAACAGAACAAACAAGCAGTGCGTCATCATCCTGACGAACAGACGGCGAGACTCCTGTCTCAACGGTCGTGCCAAATGAACATGTGGAAAGGGATGACTGTCGCAGCGCATTGTACCTGTGTCTCAATGGGACAGGTACTGCGTCAGAGAGTCATTCTGGACAGCAGTTCGGCCATCGCTGGTGACGACTGGGTCGCTCTTGATTTCGGTGACATTGAGAAAGATCTGTCTGCCAAGCTTTCTGATGAGGATGTCAGGGATGTCCTGCTTTCTATCGATGCGGTTAATAATCTCAGATCATTGTGGCTTACCAATTGTATCCATATTACCGGCGTCGGATTAGATCCGCTTCGGGGATCTAGAATTATTCAACAAATCGATCTGAGTTTGGTCGGAGATCATGAAAGTTCCAAGCTCGATCCAGAGCCACCAATTTCATGCGCGGAGGTGGTACCAATCCTAGACAGTATCATTGAGAGGGGGGAGGAATGCGTTTTGAAGCACTTGCAGTTCCCAAATGAGTGGCGAAAGGAAAGAAATACTGAATCTGACTTTCATGCTTTCCTCGCCCGTTACAATGATTATTTGCATAGACAAGTAGTTGTTTGCTTGAAATGTAATGGCAATCTTTCCGTAAACAATGAAATGATATATATGGCTGATGATTCTGAATATGGAACACAAAATTTCACTTGCTATGATTGCAAGAAGCAGTACTGTCGTGACTGCGTGGAGGATGATGACGATGATGCTTTTTGCATGAGTTCCATGTGCGATAACTGCAACAAGCGCTACTGCTTGAATTGTTGTCGGGAGGGGCACTGCACTTCCTGTGATCATTGGTATTGTTTAGACTGCATTGATATCAAACAATGTTCTGAATGTCTAGAGAGTTTTTGCCTCAACTGTGTTTCCGAAATAAGTTGCGACAATAATGATTGTTGCGTCGACAAAATCTGGTGTAATAACTGTGTCCGAAATGGAAATGCTATGAAATGGTGCCAAATATGCAACGAAAGCTACTGCGTCGATTGTTGCGTCTTCAATGTTCATGCTGTTCAGATCTGCGATGACTGCGACCAGTATCTCTGTGGTCAATGCTGGATGAAAACGTGTAGAGAGGGGAGCACTGGGTGCTACCAAATTGCTTTCAAGGCACTCACGGAGGATAAAGAGACTTTACGTAATGAAAATGAGGAGCTGAGGAGCGAGAATAACGAATTGAAACGTAAAATTAGAGACGGCCCTTGAGGACGCAGATTGCGACAGTTTGCAGGCGGACTGCTCGAGTGCAGTGCATTCAAAGACACTGGGCACTGCTCTATTACAAAGTTGACATGAGAATTTATGCGTTAAAACACAACACATTTTCTTCACTAAGTCGTTATACTAACTGCCAAGCAAATATAATTCAACTCACGCCTCTTATTACTCATTCTCCCCATCATTCTTGGCTATTTTCTTCTTCAACTCCTCGACCTCCTTCAGTGCAGAAAGCGCAGTTTTCTTCCACATGTTAGCGTCTGATACCGCTCTTTTCAATGAATCCGCCGTCTCATCCACTGACGTGTGCAGGGTGGAGTGCCGATCCAACTCAGTTCCTGGTGGCAAGCAGGGAGTGGTCGCCTTGGCTCCGTACATACAAAGACGGTCCGTCCACAAAGTTACATTCCTCAGCAGCATTGATAGAGGCATCATGAGTACACCAGCATCATCATTGGCAGCTTTGTTGAACAAGGGGTTCACCAAGTCAGGAAGGGAGTCGAGATATTCCCACATGCAATACGTTCGCTGTCGAATGCCAGCTACAACTTCGCGCTCCCTTTCCGAGTCGCACAGCAATGTTCCGAAGCGACACGAATAAATGTTCTCGGATAGCAGCAAAAGATATCGCGCATTGAACTCAAAGAAGTTTGGAAATTGGTTGACAAGCTGGAAGACGCAGTCTAAAAACTGCAAGAAAATGGGTGATAGTTGTCCTTCATCACCGCCTTGTTCATTCTTTCCCTCCCCATGTCCGCAGCGCGTGTGGAACGGGTGACCAAACGACAGAAAGTCCTTCTCTACAAGCGCACTGAACCCCTCACAAGTTCTGTAGTGAGGATCCAACATTAACTGAGCCAATGCAGACACCTGACTTGTCCGATCCCAACCATGGCTACAGTGAAGAAGGATTGGAAGGCGGTTGCAATGTACATGGAACGCTGTTTGCCATGACGCTGAGAGAATAAGACGTGTCATCGACGGCCAGTTGGTATTCTCGACGAGTTGCATCCACTGAATATCACTCGTATTTGGATTGAGGCACAGTGCATGAACTTTTTGATAGGCATCCCTCACCGCATGAATATTACCAATACCATAAAAGTTGATCGTAGAACCTCGGTAATAATTGGTGTTTTCGTAGCCGTAGCCCTGCGTTCGATTGGCCATTGCCGCGCTCTTGGGACGCATATCCATAATCTTTAGCATGCAAGAAGAGTTGGAACCCTCCATGATCAAATCACTTTCATTGTTCCTGCCACATAACATGCGTAGAAATTCTTTTGGATAACGTCCTACAGATGATCCACTTCCCACACCACCCTCGGCACGAGCATCAGCTGCTAGATTCGCCCTCTTCGCCTCTTCACCAATGGCGTACAAATAGCGTTCATCTTCTGTACTACGATATCCCTGGAGACCCACCTTGGGTTGAGACGATCTCCAAATACTCCCCCCATGCTCGGAACTTCCCCAAGTTAGTACGGGAAATCGATTCTCCGATCGAAAGGCGGCACATCGTCTTAAAATTCCCATTCCACTACCTTCGAAATTATTCCCATCGTCACTTCCGACAATGCTGCGAGGGACTACCAACACAGAGGGGTATGAGGAGCACAATCCATAATTCTTTGTATTGGCATGGATAACAGTCCACGGACTCGAGTGGGCCACTCCTCCTCCACCAGCACTCTTGACAATACCCTGACGAGTAAATTCCTCCATGGCAAGGAAACGTCGTCGTGTAGGTGGAGTAGCAGTAGCAATTGGATTCCCCCCATCACCACCACCACGCTGCTGCTGTTGTTGTCCACCACCCGCAGCACCCGAACTTGCCATAACCTCCAACCTACGACTTTCAAACGCAAACAAATATCCCAAATTCCTCCTTCCGGGGAACGCATACGTGTTCAAAGCCTCATGCGCACGTGCTGCATCGGTATACGACGAGGTGGAAAATTTAATCCATCTTCCACCATCCTTTCCATGAATAATAATCCCCAATGGTCCAGAGGTAGCCAATACTGATGACGATGATGATGGACCACCATTACTGTTGGAACCATTGTCCATCAAAAGATTGTTACTACTTCCACCACCACCACCACTATTGGCAGCAATCCCCGCAACCAACCCCGTCAATGGCTTCATTTGATTCCCCAATTGAGACATGGCCGAAGATGCAGCATTCGACGAGGGTAACAAATTATTCGTATACGAATACCCTCCAACTCCCCCACCACCAACACCATTGGCAGAATTGCTGGAAAGGGGAGAAGATTGAGAAGAGGATAATACCTTTTCAACTCGTTCAATTGATGCCAATGGCATTTGAAATACGTGGTGCTTTCGTTTGGACGATGATGGTGGTTGTTGATGCGCTGCTTGGAATTGAATCGAGACATTACGAGATTTCAACCATTGTTGGATGGTTTCATTATTCCCTCCCCCCTGACTATTTGTAGTCAACTCATTATCACTATCACCATCATTGGTATCATTCAATAATACCCTCCCATCCTCACTTCCAGCCTCATAGCTAAACAAAATCACCCTATAAAACGTCATGACACAACACCACACCGTTGTCACTCCCACTTTTTCCACCACCAACAACACCAGTCAAACAATCTCTCAAACCAAACGACGTAGTAACCCCCTCCAAACTCCCAACAAACAAATGACCAAATCGTGAATCCCTCACATCTTTTAAATTATTGATAAACATAATGATGCGTTCTCCGGGGAGCAAGGGACCAATGGCTTGGGCGATGAGTGTGTTTTTGGTGGTGGCATCTAGATTTTGGGTTAGTTTGTCTAAGAATGTCAACATGGTGGATGATGATGATGATGATTTTGGAGTTGATGTAGCTTGTGGTGGAGAGGTCGATGATGTGGTGGTGTGTGTTGTGTGGTGGTGTTGTAAGAAGTTGGTGATGATCGAGAAGAAGAAGTTGGAATTGTTCGTGATGGTAACGTATGATGATGTGTCGATGGCTTTTTGAGATTAATCGACTGTGTTGATGATTTTGTTGGCGATTGCTGTTGCTGTTGTGTGGGCATTGCTCCTCCCTTTACTGTTGCAGAAGCTGGCATCATTGCTGCATTACTGTTTGTCGTGGTCGTGGCAGTGTTGTTGCTGTTTTTGGCAGCATGATATTTCTGATGCAACAATCGCTGTCGTTCTTGATAGGACATGGGTGCTGACGCCACTGTTGTAGACACAGCTCCCCCTGTTGCTCCAGATTTAGTAGTCAACAGTCCCTGCTGATGATTCTGATTCATTTGATGACCACTCCCAACACTAGCACTAACGCTCCCAACATTACCGGCAGCGATAGCGACAGGCTCCCCCTGATGAATCAACGTAGCCTCCGCCGACTCGACAGCACTTTGAATTGACGCCGTGGCTACTTTGGCGAAGGATGCAAAACTCGAAGTCCAGCTGGACGAGCGATTATCGCTGCTGTGTTGATGTTGGTTGCAGTGGTGGCGGCAGCGGTGGTGGAAGGTGATGGTCGACCGATGTCCTGTAGTGGATGAAACAGTGGCGCTTCAGTCGCGGTATTATGATTTGATGCAATTGATTTCTCCTTGAGAGTGGACGTGTTAACGGTAACAGATGCAGCAGCAGCATTTGAAGAAGAAGTTGGAGCGGTGGTCATATTGGCAACATCTTGCTTGGTCGCCCAATGTGGCGGTGGATCCAACTTGTTATGATCATTATTACCAGCAGCCCCTCCCGCCACATTCACCGATTGCAGCCCATCACTATCAGCAGCAGCAGCAGCAGCAGTAGACTCATCTTTAGATCCACCATTCGTCAAATCAATCCCTTCCAACTGATTCAACTCATCGTCCAAATTAAAATTCATATCGTCATCGTCGTCATCGGAATCGATTGCAAATCCATCATCGGGAGTGAGCGAGTCGAGCATGGAGAGTGCTTCGTTTAGTGCGGCGTCTTCGGCTGACTCCATCTTTATATATATTAGTGTTGATGGTGCTTCTTATTGTTGTTCTGGAGCTGATCTGTCTACAGCGACGGCTTTGCCCATCCCATTGCATTGCTTGAGCACAACTTGTGGTTCTTTCTGTCGATTTTTGCGTCGTCGATTTTTGTGTGTTTTACGTTCAGCTGAGCTACGTTTTGAGACGGGCGTCTCAAGGACAGATGAAGCGGCACCACTTTTGACCCGGTTGGCGCAATATTTAGCGGTAGCCAAAAAATTTGGCAACCGCAATTACAGCCCGCCTCCCAGCAACTCAAGCGTCTAAAAAATGACAATGGCCGTTACTCCCCTCCTAGACGACCAATGAAGGCGATGAGTGGCGTTTTGGAAAGCTCTCTTCAAGCTCTATCGATCTAGAGGGGTATGGAGGCCAAATATCGACTTTTATTCAATCGTACTGGTCAAAAAGGGGGTTAGATAGCCGACGGCATAGGCAAAATCCATCCGACAGCCAGATTTTCAAAGCAGAGGTCAAAATAACCAATATTGACAAATTGACAACCATTAGAAAGCTCTCTTCAATCTCTATCGATTAGTACCATATTGACGCAACAAAAATAAACACAGCTCGGCCAAGGGCCTCGCGAAAAAGTGACTTTTAATGCAGCGATGTCAATGATGGGTTGATTGGCCGAAGATCTCAAAAAGCGCTCACCTCAATGCGGTGGCTCTATGACTGGTTGGCACTAGTGCATCCAACGCTTCGCTGAAGACACTTCCCTTAATGCGGCGTGATCATGAACTTACTCACGGGTGAGATCCAACAGAGATGTGAATGAATGAATACAGACGTAACAATAATCATTGACGGCACCGCATTAAGAGAAGTGTCTTCAGCGAAGCGTCTCTACTACACCCAATCAACCCATCTTGTTCTTCGCTGCTGTAGAGGAAGTGTGTTTCGCGAGTTCGACCGGTAGGGAGAACGAAGCACCGTATATCTTCATACTACCCTACAATCAACCAATCATAGATCTCACCCGATTGTCGTCAAGTGTATTGATGAATCTTATGACGTGACAATTATCATGTGCGAGCGGTAGCGAGGACGAACTCGTCCCAATCCATCATTGATGGGCTGATCTTCAAGAAGTGTATTTGGCGAGTGCGAGCGGTAGCGAGGACGAGCTGTGTTTATACAGTCATTTGTGTTTTGATTATTAGTGGTTGTTCTTCAAGAGACGATTCGAATGGTAGTCTTGTTGTTGTTACTTTGTCACTTTGGATTCGAATTTGGATTTGGAATGTCGCGTTGGGGTTTCAAATCCGGATGGTAGGGGTCGATTTAGTTGAGTCGATTGGCAAAAGGTCGGTATTTGGCCTTGAAACCACCACCAATCGATAGAGCTTGATGAGAGGATTCCAAAACGCCACTCGTTGTCTTTCTACAACCAATACAAGCCAAGATATCAAGGATTGGGTGAATTTGGAAAATACCGTCGATGGTGTCGTGTGGGATGAAGTGAATGATGCTCATTATTTGAGGGCAACAATAGTATAGCTAATCCGAGAGGTCTATACGTCATTATTCATTGGATGAGCTTTCAATTGAGCTACCACACACCATGAGCATGAGGATGAATGTGCACTACTGTTATTTATTCGAACTTGACAAATAACGATTGACTATTTTACTATATACTCTACTGCACATACTTACACTTCTATCCAAAAAGGGTTGATTGTCGTATTATATAAGCTTCGTCATTGTCATGCCCTACCACCACCAACAACACCAGTCAAACAATCTCTCAAACCAAACGACGTAGTAACCCCCTCCAAACTCCCAACAAACAAATGACCAAATCGTGAATCCCTCACATCTTTTAAATTATTGATAAACATAATGATGCGTTCTCCGGGGAGCAAGGGACCAATGGCTTGGGCGATGAGTGTGTTTTTGGTGGTGGCATCTAGATTTTGGGTTAGTTTGTCTAAGAATGTCAACATGGATGATGATGATGATGATGATTTTGGAGTTGATGTAGCTTGTGGTGGAGAGGTCGATGATGTGGTGGTGTTGTTGTTGTTGGTGGTGTTGTAAGAAGTTGGTGATGATCGAGAAGAAGAAGTTGGAATTGTTCGTGATGGTAACGTATGATGATGTGTCGATGGCTTTTTGAGATTAATCGACTGTGTTGATGATTTTGTTGGCGATTGCTGTTGCTGTTGTGTGGGCATTGCTCCTCCCTTTACTGTTGCAGAAGCTGGCATCATTGCTGCATTACTGTTTGTCGTGGTCGTGGCAGTGTTGTTGCTGTTTGTTGGCAGCATGATATTTCTGATGCAACAATCGCTGTCGTTCTTGATAGGACATGGGTGCTGACGCCACTGTTGTAGACACCAGCTCCCCCTGCTGCTCCAGATTTAGTAGTCAACAGTCCCTGCTGATGATTCTGATTCATTTGATGACCACTCCCAACACTAGCACTAACGCTCCCAACATTACCGGCAGCGATAGCGACAGGCTCCCCCTGATGAATCAACGTAGCCTCCGCCGACTCGACAGCACTTTGAATTGACGCCGTGGCTACTTTGGCGAAGGATGCAAAACTCGAAGTCCAGCTGGACGAGCGATTATCGCTGCTGTTGTTGATGTTGGTTGTTGCAGTGGTGGCGGCAGCGGTGGTGGAAGGTGATGGTCGACCGATGTCCTGTAGTGGATGAAACAGTGGCGCTTCAGTCGCGGTATTATGATTTGATGCAATTGATTTCTCCTTGAGAGTGGACGTGTTAACGGTAACAGATGCAGCAGCAGCATTTGAAGAAGAAGTTGGAGCGGTGGTCATATTGGCAACATCTTGCTTGGTCGCCCAATGTGGCGGTGGATCCAACTTGTTATGATCATTATTACCAGCAGCCCCTCCCGCCACATTCACCGATTGCAGCCCATCACTATCAGCAGCACCAGCAGCAGCAGCAGTAGACTCATCTTTAGATCCACCATTCGTCAAATCAATCCCTTCCAACTGATTCAACTCATCGTCCAAATTAAAATTCATATCGTCATCGTCGTCATCGGAATCGATTGCAAATCCATCATCGGGAGTGAGTGAGTCGAGCATGGAGAGTGCTTCGTTTAGTGCGGCGTCTTCGGCTGACTCCATCTTTATATATATTAGTGTTGATGGTGCTTCTTATTGTTGTTCTGGAGCTGATCTGTCTACAGCGACGGCTTTGCCCATCCCATTGCATTGCTTGAGCACAACTTGTGGTTCTTTCTGTCGATTTTGCGTCGTCGATTTTTGTGTGTTTTACGTTCAGCTGAGCTACGTTTTGAGACGGGCGTCTCAAGGACAGATGAAGCGGCACCACTTTTGACCCGGTTGGCGCAATATTTAGCGGTAGCCAAAAAATTTGGCAACCGCAATTACAGCCCGCCTCCCAGCAACTCAAGCGTCTAAAAAATGACAATGGCCGTTACTCCCCTCCTAGACGACCAATGAAGGCGATGAGTGGCGTTTTGGAAAGCTCTCGAGCTGCTCTATCGATCTAGAGGGGTATGGAGGCCAAATATCGACTTTTATTCAATCGTACTGGTCAAAAAGGGGGTTAGATAGCCGACGGCATAGGCAAAATCCATCCGACAGCCAGATTTTCAAAGCAGAGGTCAAAATAACCAATATTGACAAATTGACAACCATTAGAAAGCTCTCTTCAATCTCTATCGATTAGTACCATATTGACGCAACAAAAATAAACACAGCTCGGCCAAGGGCCTCGCGAAAAAGTGACTTTTAATGCAGCGATGTCAATGATGGGTTGATTGGCCGAAGATCTCAAAAAGCGCTCACCTCAATGCGGTGGCTCTATGACTGGTTGGCACTAGTGCATCCAACGCTTCGCTGAAGACACTTCCCTTAATGCGGCGTGATCATGAACTTACTCACGGGTGAGATCCAACAGAGATGTGAATGAATGAATACAACGTAACAATAATCATTGACGGCACCGCATTAAGAGAAGTGTCTTCAGCGAAGCGTCTCTACTACACCCAATCAACCCATCTTGTTCTTCGCTGCTGTAGAGGAAGTGTGTTTCGCGAGTTCGACCGGTAGGGAGAACGAAGCACCGTATATCTTCATACTACCCTACAATCAACCAATCATAGATCTCACCCGATTGTCGTCAAGTGTATTGATGAATCTTATGACGTGACAATTATCATGTGCGAGCGGTAGCGAGGACGAACTCGTCCCAATCCATCATTGATGGGCTGATCTTCAAGAAGTGTATTTGGCGAGTGCGAGCGGTAGCGAGGACGAGCTGTGTTTATACAGTCATTTGTGTTTTGATTATTAGTGGTTGTTCTTCAAGAGACGATTCGAATGGTAGTCTTGTTGTTGTTACTTTGTCACTTTGGATTCGAATTTGGATTTGGAATGTCGCGTTGGGGTTTCAAATCCGGATGGTAGGGGTCGATTTAGTTGAGTCGATTGGCAAAAGGTCGGTATTTGGCCTTGAAACCACCACCAATCGATAGAGCTTGATGAGAGGATTCCAAAACGCCACTCGTTGTCTTTCTACAACCAATACAAGCCAAGATATCAAGGATTGGGTGAATTTGGAAAATACCGTCGATGGTGTCGTGTGGGATGAAGTGAATGATGCTCATTATTTGAGGGCAACAATAGTATAGCTAATCCGAGAGGTCTATACGTCATTATTCATTGGATGAGCTTTCAATTGAGCTACCACACACCATGAGCATGAGGATGAATGTGCACTACTGTTATTTATTCGAACTTGACAAATAACGATTGACTATTTTACTATATACTCTACTGCACATACTTACACTTCTATCCAAAAAGGGTTGATTGTCGTATTATATAAGCTTCGTCATTGTCATGCCCTACCACCACCAACAACACCAGTCAAACAATCTCTCAAACCAAACGACGTAGTAACCCCCTCCAAACTCCCAACAAACAAATGACCAAATCGTGAATCCCTCACATCTTTTAAATTATTGATAAACATAATGATGCGTTCTCCGGGGAGCAAGGGACCAATGGCTTGGGCGATGAGTGTGTTTTTGGTGGTGGCATCTAGATTTTGGGTTAGTTTGTCTAAGAATGTCAACATGGATGATGATGATGATGATGATTTTGAGAGTTGATGTAGCTTGTGGTGGAGAGGTCGATGATGTGGTGGTGTTGTTGTGTGGTGGTGTTGTAAGAAGTTGGTGATGATCGAGAAGAAGAAGTTGGAATTGTTCGTGATGGTAACGTATGATGATGTGTCGATGGCTTTTTGAGATTAATCGACTGTGTTGATGATTTTGTTGGCGATTGCTGTTGTTGCTGTTGTGTGGGCATTGCTCCTCCCTTTACTGTTGCAGAAGCTGGCATCATTGCTGCATTACTGTTTGTCGTGGTCGTGGCAGTGTTGTTGCTGTTATTATTGGCAGCATGATATTTCTGATGCAACAATCGCTGTCGTTCTTGATAGGACATGGGTGCTGACGCCACTGTTGTAGACACCAGCTCCCCCTGTTGCTCCAGATTTAGTAGTCAACAGTCCCTGCTGATGATTCTGATTCATTTGATGACCACTCCCAACACTAGCACTAACGCTCCCAACATTACCGGCAGCGATAGCGACAGGCTCCCCCTGATGAATCAACGTAGCCTCCGCCGACTCGACAGCACTTTGAATTGACGCCGTGGCTACTTTGGCGAAGGATGCAAAACTCGAAGTCCAGCTGGACGAGCGATTATCGCTGCTGTGTTGATGTTGGTTGCAGTGGTGGCGGCAGCGGTGGTGGAAGGTGATGGTCGACCGATGTCCTGTAGTGGATGAAACAGTGGCGCTTCAGTCGCGGTATTATGATTTGATGCAATTGATTTCTCCTTGAGAGTGGACGTGTTAACGGTAACAGATGCAGCAGCAGCATTTGAAGAAGAAGTTGGAGCGGTGGTCATATTGGCAACATCTTGCTTGGTCGCCCAATGTGGCGGTGGATCCAACTTGTTATGATCATTATTACCAGCAGCCCCTCCCGCCACATTCACCGATTGCAGCCCATCACTATCAGCAGCACCAGCAGCAGCAGCAGTAGACTCATCTTTAGATCCACCATTCGTCAAATCAATCCCTTCCAACTGATTCAATTCATCGTCCAAATTAAAATTCATATCGTCATCGTCGTCATCGGAATCGATTGCAAATCCATCATCGGGAGTGAGTGAGTCGAGCATGGAGAGTGCTTCGTTTAGTGCGGCGTCTTCGGCTGACTCCATCTTTATATATATTAGTGTTGATGATGCTTCTTATTGTTGTTCTGGAGCTGATCTGTCTACAGCGACGGCTTTGCCCATCCCATTGCATTGCTGAGCACAACTTGTGGTTCTTTCTGTGTTTTGCCGTCGTCGATTTTTGTGTGTTTTACGTTCAGCTGAGCTACGTTTTGAGACGGGCGTCTCAGAGGACAGATGAAGCGGCACCACTTTTGACCCGGTTGGCGCAATATTTAGCGGTAGCCAAAAAATTTGGCACCGCTTACAGCCGCCTCCCAGCAACTCAAGCGTCTAAAAAATGACAATGGCCGTTACTCCCCTCCTAGACGACCAATGAAGGCGATGAGTGGCGTTTTGGAAAGCTCTCTTCAAGCTCTATCGATCTAGAGGGGTATGGAGGCCAAATATCGACTTTTATTCAATCGTACTGGTCAAAAAGGGGGTTAGATAGCCGACGGCATAGGCAAAATCCATCCGACAGCCAGATTTTCAAAGCAGAGGTCAAAATAACCAATATTGACAAATTGACAACCATTAGAAAGCTCTCTTCAATCTCTATCGATTAGTACCATATTGACGCAACAAAAATAAACACAGCTCGGCCAAGGGCCTCGCGAAAAAGTGACTTTTAATGCAGCGATGTCAATGATGGGTTGATTGGCCGAAGATCTCAAAAAG
>JAHBBA010001268.1:0-30957 GCA_018806925.1 Skeletonema costatum
TCTGTACTATAGTGACCTAATATAATGGGCCACTAGATGCTGATGATTGCGAAATTCACAGGTAGTGCTTGAATGTGTCTGCGGCCATATCAAATCCAAATCGGAACTCATCAGGTCACCTACAAGGCTGTCGGTTGGTATACAGTGACACATCTACTTCTAAATACTATCATAACCGAATGCAATGGTCACAGTGTTAGAATGAAAGTGTCTCAATGTGTGAGTAAGTATGTATGTACAAAAGATGCGTGTCTTGTCTTTTTCGATCGAACTCATGCCTTGTGAGGTGCGAACCTTGGATCATAATACGAACCTTCAACCTTCCTTTTTCTCAAGAGAAGGCGCTACATATGTATTGCCATCTGTTATCGCATTTCCGGTAATCAGTACAGGTGTCTAAATAGCCAACTCTGACTGTACAATTAGCAACGCAACCAAGTGTCTTTTTTTGTCTTATAGTATTGTCCTTCGTCGAACCTACCAATTCGAAAGGCAAGGTGTTTTACAAGGTTTGGTAGAGAAGACAAATCGTAGTCTAGCCTAGTGGAATAAGTAGTTCCTATTACTTCAGACAGTTTTTAACTTCAAGCCAAGATAGTAAGTAGCTGCCCGCCAACGGCACGTGACATCTCCTCAGCCAGCACCAGCTAGCACCACCATACCATACCACCTTCCACAGTATTATAATAAAACACATCAGTGAATTCAAAAGGAAGGTGAAAGGTGAGTAGCTTGTCATGGCATGGCAACATCCCGCATCGGCATCGCAGCAGTTGAATAATTTGTTGGAACCAGCCGAAGCCGAAGTAAGAACCAGCAGCACAGCTCTCTCTGCTGTTCATGTTGCTCTGCTGCCTTCTGCCGCTTGCAATATTGCTCTTCACAACAATCTTAATGTTGCGCTCGGCCTCCTCGCCCTCACGAAGTGTCCAGATGGAGACGTTGTGTTATTTGTATTTGTGGTTGGGCCCAAGCAATTGAGCCTTCTCTGCATCTCTTGTCTTTAATCTGAAACAATTGCTTCCAAACTCTCTCACCATGATCATTCTCTTTCTTCTTATTACGTAGGTTCCACATAGCCATAGATATTGATTAATAAACCTTCACTATAATGTTCCCTTCCATTGCCAAGTTCTGTACCCTTGGTGCTCTCCTTATTTCTGCTACTGCGCCTCACGCATCTGCTGAAATCCTTGACTGGACGCTCGCATTAACTAATCTCGATTCTGATTTCAGCATCGACAGTACCAATGAAATCACACTGGAATATGAGATCGGAACAGGCCGCTCCTCCTACGAAGTCAATATTTTTACCAAGGGATGCATTGATCCCATCACTGATATCGACGTGTTATTTAATTCCGAAGTCGAGGGGGGAGTGGTTGAGGACCTTCAAAAACTCAACGTCTTCTTGGACGTGGATAAGTCAGCTTTATTTGGAAGCCAAATATGGACTGACGCTACCAAATCACTTGAATTGTGTGTCAGGGTCGACTTGAAATCGGCGAAGAATGGGGTGATCAAGAGACTTGAGCGTAATATCAAATTGGACTTTGATTTCAGGGTTGACTTTACTGCCACCAACGATGTGAACTTTACCAAGTTGACACTTGGTGATGATGGGTGGGTAGGGGTGCTCAATCTCGTCATTGTTACAACTATTGCAGTGTCTGGGGTTAATATGACGGGTGTTGACGAAAACACGGCGGGCACTATGATGGAAGTATTTCAAGCCGGGTTGAACAAGTTCCTCGCAGAAGGTTCAACAAATGAAGTCTACAGCTTTGGTGACATGTTAAAAAGTTCTTTCGTCCGAAAGCTTGAGACGTATAACGACGAGACTGAACCGGTTCTGGTTTTGAGTGAGGTCACTCATTCGCAGTATTGTAATGGGACAAATGATTGTGTGAGTCAAGCCTTCGGACTAGTTGACACCTTCAAAACAGAACTCTCGACAGCGATTGGTGGGGGTTCTTTTACTCAATCAATCCAGGAAATTGCAACCGAAGGAGGGGTTACTGAGCTAGACTCCGCTGTAGCCACAAGCGTTGAGATTTCTACTCCTGATGTTGAGCAGATTGGATATTCGAGTACGACTGCAAGGGTGGAAAATTACATTGAAGCTTGCACATGTGATGGGGCAACCAACTTTGTTTGCAACACGAATTTGCTTGGCAAAGACGATTTCTTAAACGTTTGCATCAAGTCCACATCTACAGACGTGGAGATTGACGACCTCGAAAATATCACCATGACCCAAGATGGCAACGAGTTTGTTATTGTTCAAGGCGGTGCTCTCCAGGACGCCACAATTTCCTCCAAGACCAAAGTCGCATTACAAAATGGTATGCACATTGCTACCGTAATTCCTGCCGACTTCTTTAGTTACGATAGTAATACCACTGCCCAAGTGGATGGTGTTGTATACCTCAAGCTTGCTAACAGTCGTCGTCGCCTTGCAGTTGAGATCAATGGGCAATCCAAAGCCGAAGCTACTGGATCTATCCGTGCCTTGGCTACACCTTTCGGTGATATTGACGCTGGTTTTGCTATCAATGTTGTGCTCGAGAAGATTGAGTTGGGTGGAGCTGCTATTGAAGCAGATGATGCCAAGGCTTCCACCAATGTTATGATGATCGGAATCATTGTTGCCTTTGCTGCAGCTGCTGTTGCAATCATGGTGTTTTTCTTTGTGAAGAAGAGTGGGGGTCAGCACAAGAATTCGTGGATTGCTAAATCTGTTGCTATTTGAGAACTATATACTTAGTCTGCCCAGAGACACAAAGCGCGGGCATGGTATAAGTGGGACATTAATCAAATGGGTGGGGCGAAGATAATTAGGATGGGGAATAATATAATTAAGTTTGGTGTTTTAACATCTATCTTTGACATTAATATGTTAACAACTATTCCGAAGAATGATGTGTGGTGCAGTCTTACACTACATTCTATTCGCAAATTTAACCTTCTACTTCCTCTGCATCCAACACTCGTTCAAGTTCTTCAATTTCGTTTGCCTGTTTTGCCAATACATCCTGTAACTCCTTTACTACACGAAAAGTTTCATCATCCACGATTGTAGTAGCATCTTGCGCTACATTTTCAGAACGCTTTACACTGCCTCCTACAACATCACGATCTGCTTCGCCATTCTTTGTCTCATTACTGCAACTACGCTGATAAACTTTACTCATGGCCATTGCGTGCAAAGCTCCATTGTAAATATCTGGGTCCCAAAAGAAATCGGGATTATACCCAGAAAACATGGTCACTAGAGTTTCATTGTACATTGCCTGGAGAGTGCACAAAGGTATTTCGTTGGGGACATTTCGGAAAGGATTCTCGAGCTCACGTGCCACCTCGTGCAACCCGACTAAGCAAGTGACTGTCAAAAAGGATAACAGACATCCACTCCACAGATTGTTGCAATATTGATCCATCAAGAATGGGACTGCTGGAATCATCGTCAATGTAAAGAACACACTCAACTGAGCATGTGGGAAGGGAAAAGGAATGACAGTAATCTTCCTCGCCTGATTGTAGTACAGCATCCCATCACTGACAAATTGGACAATTCGACTGATAATCGAAGAATGAACATCCCCCATACTGCCATTGAGATGCTCTCTAATAAAAAAATCTCCAAACCATTGAAACGCTAGCTCAGCTTTTGCATATGGTCCACGCGCCATTCGGAGGTATTGGACTTCACAGTCGGATACTCCACCAAGTACGAGGAGGGGTCGACTGACATTGTACATGTTCCGTTTTCCAGGCAACCGATCAAGTCCCAGCCAATAGGAGATAATTGTAACGAGCTTACTTCTATGTTGAAATCTTAGCTTTGTATCTTTGGGAAGTTTGTCTGGATCTGCGGCTGGCCATGGAGAGCCTGGGGAGTAGACATCCAATAGTGACTCTTTGTCTTCAATGTCATTCCTTAATGTTGACAATGTTACTGCGCATAAAAGAGAGGATAAATGAGCAAGCTCTTGGAGGAAGAGTGGTGGAGTTTGTCCATTCGGTCGGCTTGCGAAATTTTCATTGGGAACTTGTGATGATGGAAAGGCATGTAGATTGAGCATGGCACGTTTGAGAACATCTGACCCCTCCTCCTCCGTTGGTGTCATTGATCTCTTGGTTGCCGTGTTCCAAACCGACCTCTGGAGCTTCTCCTTCCGTAGCGGCGAGGGGGGGACGATGGATTCAATCACAGTACGCATCACTCCCTGGTGTGCCGAGGCAGAGGCAACTGACTCGTCCACAATTGGATCAGAGTGAACCTTCTCCATGTCCACAACCGACTTCATGGCATGCTCCATATAAATGGATGATACATCTTCAGTTTGCCGCCGCCTCTCTCTAGTCAAGTTTAATTTGTTCAAGTCATCACAATCAAAGAAACTTGGTGGGCGAATATCATCATACTCTTTGCTTTGCAGATGAAACACAGCCGCGTGCATTGTCGCATCCATAAATTTCGACATGGAGTGATGGATGGCACCAACCCCCTCCCAGTACCTCTGATATCCAAAATTGGCTCGAAATATAATCAGGAGGGACACGCTAGAAACGAGGACGCCGACCCCGTAGGGATGATCTAAGTCATCGGACACACGATTGCTGTTCCATTGGAGTTCGATGAGGAGATAAATTATGATGGCTAGGATGCCGGCGATGGAGCCTTTGTAGAGTGCTGATCCGTGGACGCGGAAGAGGAGGTTTATACCGTAGACTCCTTTGAAGTAGTCAATCATGGTGTTGAACAATGATTGTTGTTAGCATCACAATAGTTCATGACCACAACATCGTATTGCAGCTTGCAAAAAAATGATGCAAAATAATGAGAAGTGCCGCACGGTGAGAAAGTAGCGTGGGTCGTGGAGAAGAGAGAAGTACCCGTGTAGAAGCGAGTTGAGTCCAATAAATCAACCCAAGCCACGCCAGCAATGAAAAGGCATAGGACCAAGACTAACTCTGAGTATCGTGATGATATTTGGAGACATTATCAGCGCGCAGCGTCAGCCCTTACTGTAGTAATCTACAACGATGTTTGAGGCAGCATAAATAAATGATGTTGGTAAGAAATATGTGCTAGAGTAGCGTGAGATTTTCAGAGCTTATTTCTTATTCTTACGCTTCTTCTTCTTCTTGTTTTTATTCTTAGCCTTGTTCTTCCCAGCGCCGGCACCACCACCAGGAGTAATCATTTGCATCTCACCAACACCCTCCTCCATATCCATGCTGCCTATATCTTCTAAACCTTGCAAAGTCATTTCTCCAGCGGAACCACCCATGGGGGATGCTGCCGGTGATGAAGAAGGTTTTGGCGCAGTCTTGGCACGTTGAGTTCTCTCCTTGCGCATCTGGGCCAGTCGTGCCTCTAATGCTTTACCTTCCTTTGATGAACCTCCACCAGCGACTCCGATACCAAGTAGCCCATCTACGAATGATTCTGGCTCAAACTGTTTGCATAGAGAAATGATTGGGGTGAGTTTTAGTAGACAAGAGAAGAAACATCAAATCAACTTAGCATCAACCAGCTTTCATCAGTGACGATGTATAATTGTACTCACATCTCTCAAATCATCAATCCCTTCTCCAACACCCACAAGCTTGACTGGCAAGCCCAACTCTCGACTTACTGCCACCACACTACCACCCTTGGCACTTCCATCCAACTTGGTCAATATTAAACCACTCAATCCAATTTCCTTGTCCCATTGTTTCGCGGAATCCAACGCCATACGCCCCTGGGCAGCATCAATAACAAGCAATGTTTCATGAGGAACTTGTAGATTGAGAATGGGCTTAACTTTCTCATCAAAGCCCGTAGACATGCGTTTTTGAATCACTCTCTTCATCTTGACAAGTTCAGCGGTAAGTGCATCATTGTTACTCAACCTTCCAGACGTATCCACGAGTAAAACATCATACTCTTCAGTAATTGCCTTATCCAACGCTCCATACAACACTGCCGATGGGCCATTGGTAGTTTCATTTGGAGAAAAGCAATCCACTTCCGCACGTTCTCCCCATCGCTCTAATTGGGCTACGGCACCTGCACGAAATGTATCACAGGCAGCAAGTAATACCTTCTGTCCAGCTTCTGCTTTCAGACGATGGGCCAATTTGCCAATCGTCGTAGTCTTTCCCATCCCATTCGCTCCCATAATAAAGTGTACAGTGAGTTGTTTCTTGGAAGAAAGTGGTTTCGGATCATCTTCACTAGCAAATTTCAACGCAAAGGAATTGGAATTATCAGCCTCCTCGTCCTCACTAACAGCAGCAACAGCAGCAATATCCTTCCCCGCACGTTTCTGCACACGCATATACTCCGAAGAACCCCTAGCACTCGCCCCAAGCGCCTCCAACAACTTCCCCCTCAACAAGGCCTTAATCTCATCCCGACCAAAGATCTCCGTACTCTCACTCCGCAAATACCGTGCCTCCTCCAACACATCGTCGGTTGTGGCCATGCCCAAATCGGCTTGCAATAACGTATCTTCGAGTTGATCCATTAGGGTCATTCCATTTTTGGAGTCGAGGGCGAGGGAGTCTTCGAGGTTGTAGAGGAGTTGGTTTCGAGATTTGGCGAGGCCGGTGGCTATGGCGGACATTTGTTCGGTTGCTTCGGTTTGTGCCTTTTTGAAAAAGTCGAATACCATGTTGAGTTCTGTGGATGTTCTACTGCAGGCTGGATTGTTCATCTTGTGTATGTCAAGAGAGCGATGTATGTACGTGTTTGAGACGGGTGGTTGGAACGATGATGTTGTTGTAAGTGCCAGCATTGATATGATTGCAAGCAGCGACATGGCTGTCAGATTGTCTCTATTAAGTTGTGTAGATGATCTCATTTTTGTGATGTAATTGATATTCGATGTGTCAAAGATTGAATAATCAAGCTGCAGATGTACACTTCGCCACCGATGATATTGATGATCTGAACTGTCAATTAAGCGCTCTTGGCTCTGCTATTAAACGACTGCTAGCTCTACGGCAGCGCTCTATCTCTTCTTCCACTATGAGCTGAGGCAGCTGAAAGCATTCTTCGCCGCCATGATGTGAGCCACTTTTTGATGTTGTGCTGACGCGATCCCAACTATGAAGGACCAGGCGGGACCGCGACACGTCATCGCCGCTCTGTGCAATTTTGCTTTGAAGAGCAATAGCTTGCTTTCAATCCATCGATGCATTTCATGACAAGCAGCTTCCACAAGTAGGACGGTGCATTGATAGGACGGGGCGATAGGATATATATAGCTAGTGAAAGTGATTCGCTATTGAAATTACAATTACACAAAAAGAGTCTCAATTAAATTCTTGGAAGCAGCATCAGAATGAAGTTTGCAAGTGTAGCAGCCATTCTCTTGGCACTCTCATTGGCCTCTCCGACGAGTGCGTTCACCACTCCAGCGTATCGTACCCAGATAACAGCGACCGCTACTGGCAATAATTACAGATCATACAGTACGTACTTGAAGGAGTCGACGGTGGAAGAAGACAATGCAGAGGATACGGCGGTAGAGGAAAAGACACAAGAGCAACAACCAGCATCAGCTGCAGTGGTAGTAGAATCATCAATACCACCAACAACAACAACAACAAAACGCACAACCACCACTAAAATCACAGCAGATCGCATTGAAAAAGCCACAAAAGAACGACCTTATCCACTCTTCCTAGCTGAAAAGGCAGCCTCTATCCTTCCATCCTTTAAAAGCGAGGAGTATTACCCAACAAACACACAAAAAGAACGCATCATTGTACTAGGAACAGGATGGGGTGCTGCATCATTTCTCAAATCAATTGACTGCAACAAATACGACGTTACCGTCATTAGTCCTCGGAATTATTTTGTCTTTACTCCCATGTTGGCTGGGGCGAGTGTGGGGACTGTGGAGTTTCGTAGTATTACGGAGCCTGTGAGAGAGGTGAGAGGTTTGATATGATTCGTTGTTAGTAGTGGTTGTGCACTCGCTTGCAGTGCCTCTTGTATTCTTTCTTATCAAGTTGTCTCATATCCTTTCTTGTCTACAATCTGTTCTCTGCACAGATCAACAGCAAAGTACGCTACCTCGAAGCAGCCGCAACCGAAGTCGATCCCAAAACCAACACCCTCTCCTGTGTCTCCATCGTTTGCGAGGGCAACTCGTGCGAAACAGAAGAATTCGAAATCAACTACGATCGTCTCGTCTTCTCCGTGGGTGCACAAACCACCACATTTGGTACACCCGGCGTAGAAGAATATTGTAACTACTTGAAACAGGTGGGTGATGCACAGCAGATTAAGAATGCTATTGTGAACTGCTTTGAGAGTGCAGGGTTGCCGGATTTGACGGAAGAGGAGAAGATTAAGGAGTTGTCGTTTGTGATTATTGGTGCGGGACCGACGGGGATTGAATTTGCAGCTGAGTTGTTGGATTTTATTGAGGAGAATGGAGCGAGGTTTTATAAGGAATTGTTGCCGTATGTAAGGATTAAGATTGTTGAGGCTGCACCGTCGATATTGCGACCATTTGAGGATGGGATGAAGGAAGAGGCGATTCGTAAGTTGACCAGGAAGATTGAGCTTGAGGGAGTGCCGACACTTCAGCCGCTTGAGATATTGACGAACAAACTTGTGAGTGAGGTATCCGGCAATTATGTTTACTTCAAAGACGGAGAGAAAATCCCATATGGCATGTCTCTTTGGGCAGCTGGTATAGGACAGCTACCCATCACAACTCATTTGCTTGATACTTTGGGTGAGACAGAGCAGAAAGACGCACAAGACTTTGCGAGAGGAAGATTAGCAGTTGATCCATGGCTTCGTGTGATTGGTGGCGATGGCAAGATATTTGCCTTGGGTGATTGTAGTTGCGTTTCGAGCGCACCAATGCTGCCAGCAACAGCGCAAGTTGCTGCCCAACAGGGTGAATTCTTGGGTGACTTTCTCTCAAAAGACTACTGTATTGATGCAATGGATGACAAGCTCCTTCCTCCGTTGGGAATGAACGCCGATCAATCGAAAACATTGGCCGACAAAATAGCTTCGTTCGCCATGGGAGACGACGAAATTGCTCCGCCTTTCCAATATCTTGACTTGGGTATCCTTGCATACACCGGAAAAGGCTCGGCGTTAGCTCAAGTCCAAATAGCACCTGGAGGGGGCATGCCAGGCGATACTGAGAATTGGGATCCAGTTCGTCTCCAAATAAAGGGCAAGTTGGGATTTGGCCTTTGGCGAAGTATCTACCTTTTGAAGATGACTTCTCCCAAGAATGCTGTCTTGGTGACCTTGGACTGGATAAAAGTGAAGCTATTTGGCAGAGATATTAGTATTTTGTAGAACAGTTAATAGAAAAGCATTATCTGCAGGATGCTCCACATGATATGTACGAACTAAAACTCGAACTCCCACATGAAAGACATTCACAGAGAGCGAGGCCATCTTCGCTTCTTCTCTTTCTTCTCGCATCTCGTGTGCTGTCGTGCACCTTCTTTTGCCTTTTGCTTTTTGGGCATTTTTTGCACACCCACACTGCTTGCACCACCACAAAGCAACAAACACCAAAGAACAATATGAGCGACGATCATGAACCGAGGCGACGATGGAATCGTAGAAATTCAGATGGAGCAGCATGGGGCGGCGAGAATTCGACGAACAACAACAACACCGACGACCACAGAACACGAAGCTACTATCGCGAGCCAGTACAAATTTCTGCAGAATTCAGAGAGAGAATCGCTGCAGCGGCGCGAGCGTCAATAGTTACCCTCACCACCTTTTCTCTGCTTGTCTTTAGTGGTCAAGAAGTCTTGCCAGTTGCGTGGATAGGCAATGTCTTCGCAATATCTGTACTAAAGCCGACGTTGGGGGGTACATTTTTTGTCAGCCAGAGATGTATTCGTTCCCATGATACCGGTTGCACTTATCTCTTGGGCAGTTTCAGCAGCGCTTTCGGTTAGCTCGACAGAAGTTTATCGAATAGTGCTTCCTTTTGTAGTCGCTTTATTTGCAATGGTGGTCTTCCTTTGCCCGTGGCCTCATCTGACTATGAAGAATTTGATGTTGCTGATATTTTATCTTGTGGTTTCAAATCCTCTTTCACTGAAAAATGTTGCAACTGAGGATGTTTCTTCTTCCATCCAAGACATTGGGCCATTTTTTGTGCCCGCTCTGGTTGGAACCATTTGTATTGGGCTACTCGTATCATTGTTGGTTCATGTTGTCATGATGAAATTCGCAAGATCTACAACTGCATCAAGACAAGTACTAATATTGATGCGACAAGTATCACATGAAACAAATCAACTTCTTCTCAGCCTGACACGATACATGCAATCCATTGGAAAGGATTCAGATGTGGCTCGACAGGCAAGGACGCTTATAGATTTCCATACAAGAAGGAGAAGCAGAATCATAAAAAGACTCGTCGACTATCTTCCAGCTATGCGTACAGAAAGCAAGCTTGGGTTATCTAATGAAGGAATAGATATTGATGCAATAGAAGCATTTGCCGCATGCGCAAAGAAACAACAGAAACATGCCGAACTAGTACAAGCTGCCACGACGCAAACACTATTAGGCGAAGACTATACTTCGAAGAACAGTCATGTCCGGGAAGTCAAGGAGATTATCTCAGAAAATTTGGGTTACGTTCTCGAGAGGCTCGCTTTAGAATACAGCAAGAGTGAAACTGTATTCTTTTTTATCAACGCATCAAAAGAGGACAAAGAACAAATCATTCACGACCTGCAGCATTCTATGGATGAATATCTACAAGCAATGAGGCAGGCTATTCATGATGCGGAAGCTCTACTTCAAAACAATGATGATGCATCTCGATCTACAGCTGGTCCTATGATTAGAGTTAGGGTGACGTTCCTAGCTCTTTTCAGCTTCATCCATGAGCTTCGTGATGTTGTCAGTGCCACAAAAGCCACAACAGATATATCTGGTAAAGTCGCAGAGACAGCGATTGCGAGACTTTTATCATGTCTCAAAATGAAATGGCTCTGGAAAGATATATCAAAGCGGCGACTTGCTACCAAGACAGCTGTCGGTCTTAGCTTAGCATCATTATGGGTATCTATTCCCTACCTCAACGGCCATCTAGCTTATACACAAGGCGTTTGGGTAGGCGTTACCGTGGCAAGCATTAGCCTCGAAACGACAGGGGCAGCTTATACAAAGGCACTCGACCGCCTATGGGGCACTCTGATTGCGGCTGCGTACTCACTTTTTGTCGACAAGGTGTTTCATGTTAATGCAATCGCGAAGCTATTGACACTGACACTAATTACATTCATATCAATACTCGTATCAAACCCAAATCGCCCATACGCGAGCAGGTACGCCGCTACAAGTGTTGGCAGCATCCTCTACGGCAGCTTCGACAACAAGATGTTAGTTGATGATTACGTTCCTACGAGGATTATGCTCATTTTCGTCGGAGTAACAATTTTTCTGTTTGTTGAGCTGATTATCTTTCCGCGCAGTTCCAGAACGATAGTTCAAGCGCAGACGGTAAGTTCATTTATTTGATAATTCTATTCCCTCCTCATCTTTACTATTCTAAATCATATTGCCATAACAAACATGCAGGTTCAGCTGTTTGAAGACTTAGAGCAATTCTTTTATCAGTCGAGTAAATCTTGTTCAGCAATTTCTTCAGTTTCTGGCAAAGATGAGGAAAGTAATGATAACTTTGTTGATCCTTTGTGGATGCTCCGGCACGGTCATAAGGAGGTCGACGTGACAAGCAGTCTTAAAGATTCTGTGTCCGCGGTGAAGAAAACATTTGCTTTGGCCAAAGTTGAGATGCGACCTGGAACACTAGAACCTTCTCTTGGTATGAATGTCAGTCTTGATGATGTAGGTTATGATCGCCTCTTGAGCGAAAGCGAGAACATGATAGTTCAGATTGATCTTCTTGTGGTAACATTACAATCATTGCGAGGATACTATTGTCAGATTTCAAAAGAACATCCTGTCCGGGATTTACAATGGCCGAGTCTAGTATCAGCTAGTCTTTTGCGCATAGCTCAGCAGTTGAGTGAAATTTCAGACGAATTCAGACTGGTTTTTCCTCATGGATTGTTCCGACCGGGAGCTAGCAATATTACACATATCATTGGCGCAGTGTCCTTGTTCCGAAGATTTGCTCAAGTACGCCTGAGCATTCTGGCCGATGTTGAAGACCGTCATGCTTCGTATTTGGATTTGGATGACATTGCACTGTCTGGAGAAGGAGCAAGACACACTCCTGGATTTAGGCTGACTTTAGCACTAGCTGTCTCTGCAATGCTGGGTGTAGCTCAAGGCCTTCAAAATTGTGGACGACATCTCGAGAGAATTGTTGAGTCGTCCTTTCCATTAGAAGAAGAAGTGAAATGTAATGAGAACTATGGTCATACAACCGCAATTCAGTTTGGTGGGAGTGGCGATTCAAATGACTCATAAGCAGTTCTACTTTAAATCGATGAATACTGCACTACTGATCCGGTTCTGGTGTTTCGTTTCCATTCAAAGGACTTACTTTTGCACCAGTCTCTTGACTACTCAAGCCCCATGGGAAAAGGGTCACTAACTCTTCTGCTGCTGTCGGATGAATAGCAATTGTAGAGTCAAAGTCTGCCTTTGTTGCTCCCATCTTCATTGCCACTCCAAAGCCTTGTAGTAGCTCATCCGCAGCAATTCCAATCACATGTAGACCGACTACTTGTTCATTCTTTCCTGCACACACTAACTTCATGCAAGTCTTTGGTTTTTCGGATGCTTCTATTTGAAATGGCCCGTACCACATGTTGCTGAACTTGCTGCTATAGACCTTGACACTTTCTCCATACTTTTCTATTGCTTCATTTTCTGTTAGCCCAATTGTTCCGATCGGAGGATGTGAAAATACGACAGTGGGAACGTTCTCGTACGATACCTTGGCATGTGCATGATCTGGATTGGCACTGAATAATCTATCCGCTAGTCGCCTCCCGGCGGCAATTGCCATTGGTGTTAGCTCTACATTGCCGCACACGTCACCTACAGCGTATACTCTATCAACTGATGTTTCAGAATACTCATTCACATCAATGTAACCACCATCTTTTTGTTGTATGCCTACATCTTGCAATCCTAATGAATCAACTAGTGGACTTCGGCCAGCAGCCATGATTACAACGTCGACGTCCTTGATCACTTTGCCATTGTTGAGTATTATCTTCTTCAATCCATTGCTCTTATTATATTTGATGCGGCTCACTCCCATTGTATTTCTAAAGATGCTGATTCCTTGGCGCTGCATCTCGACATCTAATGCTTCAGACAGAATCTCGTCAAAGTTTCTCAACGCCTTTTCTTTTCGTAGTACGAGGGATGTATCACTACCCAGGGCTTGTAGGATGCCCGCAAGTTCCACAGCAATATATCCCGCGCCGACTACTACTACCTTTTTAGGAAGAGATTGTAGTTCAAAAAAATCATCAGAAGTAATGGAGTGTTTCATGATAGATGAATCTCCGGAAGGTATCGTGGGAGCCCCACCAGTTGCAATCAAGATATGTTTTGCTCGATATCTTCGTTGTGATGAATTAGTTGCTGAATCATTATCTGAAGGAGACACTATCACCTCTACATTCCCATCAGCATCCTTTGCTAATGACGCCCTTCCTATCAGTTTAGTGACACCTGAATTCGACAAGTTCGTATCATAAATCTTATTCAGCCTTGCTATATATGCATCTCTAGATCGTTGAATATATCCCCAATCAAACTGCACTGTTCCAGATTCGAAGCCGTAGTGATGCATGCCATGAAGCATTTCTGCTATGGTTGCTGCATTGAACATTACTTTTTTAGGCACACATCCGACATTGACACATGTGCCTCCAAGTCTTCCCATCTCAACAACCGCCACTTTTGCACCATATGATGCTGCTCTTCTTGCCGATGCAATGCCACCGCTACCAGCCCCAATCACCAAAAGGTCAAAGTCGTATTGTTTAGCTGCACCGCCGCGTAGAAATGCAGGTCGTATAAATTTTGTGTCAATTGATGCAATGGACGCATAGGCCGCTGCGGACAACCCATTATGATGATTTCTTAATTGTCTTTTTGGAATTCTACGGTCGATTTCATTCTCATCAGACGGTATTGCATTTGAAAAAAATGGAGAGGATGACAAGAGTATCAGTATGAAGATATTTAGTGGCGTAACGATGGTAGAATAATAGGACATGGTTTGTTTGTTTGATGTTGTTGTGTGGTGGTGCCCAGGGCACATAAAAGAATGGGCTGCGGCACGAAAGGATTAGGTGATCCCCATTTAAAGTTTATTATCAAAATCTCTAGATAAAATTGCGAGAAAGCATAGTTTAGGTGATCCCCTCTGTGGCATGTTGGTCCATAAACTTCATCAAACACTTCGTCCCCAAACCGCCTTCACCATGGTGGACTACTAGTAAAAATGAGGTCAATAACTAAGGCCAAATTTCCGTACCAAATGATATGGGGCACCCCTACCATGGTATTGGATCACCGAATTGCCATTTGGTACGGAAATTTGGCTTTAGTTATTGAGTATTTGAACATGATCATAGCACATTTTCCCGACGATGACTTGTGCCGACGCAACAATGGTGGTATATGGCAACGGCTATGTGATATCACCACCGCCGCCGCCCTCCCGTCTTTGTTTATGTTATGAACAAAGGATTCGGCCACTCGGTAGAGTTGCCAACCCCCTCATACGCCTCCCTATCACAGTCAAACATGCGCTCACAAAATTTAGCAAAATTTTATGCACATAACAACATATCAAATGGGCTGTATATTACGTATTAACTCAATTAAACCAACATATCGCATCCATACTATCATACCTTAAATGACCGGGTAGTTTATATCCGCAAATACATCAATTGGTTACGAATAAATAGAAATATTCTATGTAGGAATGTAGCAGAGGCTGCCTTAATCAATTTGTAATATTTTGAAGTGAATGCACAAGTATTCACTAAACCCTGCCGCGAACTTAACCAATGAAGTATCATAAACATACAATTATGTTTGTATCAGGTGTAAGTTATGTGTGGATGACGTTATATCAATGAGAGTAGCGGCTACCATGGTGGGTATGTTTTATTTTTTGCAAAAAGGCAAAAGTTGTAGCTGGAGAAGAGTCAAATAGGTAAAAAGAGATGATAAACGTCGACCAACATGCCACGAACGGTCTGTCCACGTGCCGCAGCCCATTCTTTTATGTGCCCTGGTGGTGCCTGGTGCCTGTGTGAGAGAAGAGGGGAGCGGAGAGAGGAGTCCCGGTATCCTCAGCCAAACTTCTGTACCTGGAAATGACCCCGCCTTCTCTTTGCCCACCACATAAGTGCTGTTCCTCGCTGGTCAGAGTTCTCTACGGGTGCAACAATGTCACTTTCCTTTCAAAACACTGCATACTTAGCCAGCTGCGTGCAGCTTCAACTTTTTTGCATCAAGCGAGGCCTGAAAGTAGGCCTATCCTCCAGTCGCCATTCTTGCAGGAGAATCACATGCTCGAACCAGCTGTCCGATACTTCAACCGTGTCTATGCAGAGTTCCTACTTTTACAATATATAGCGACGCCAGCTGTTCTTCAATTTGTTTACACTTAGCGATGCCTGCATAGGCTTCGTTCCTCGTTTCTACGAGCAGCTGCTCCAGCGTGGCGATTCATGCCGAGGCAACAACATTCTGCTGTACTTCACCTTGACTGTATTGCGTTGTGGCAGGCTGAAGGCTAAGATAACAGAGTCAGCCTCTCCAGCTGTTCGTAAATCCTGATGCCTTTTCGTCAACAACTTTACGATACCCACAATCTCCTCCAATACCTCTGAACAATTCAGTGCCCCATGCCTAGAATAAGTAGATGTTTAACGAGATCATACTCTTTGCTGCGATTGCTGCGTTTGCAATGCATCATCTTCTTTTCTGCTATCTCCTCAAATGCCTCCGAACTAATCAGTTCAGCTCAGATCAGCCTAAGCTCCTAACTGCGATAGGCGCAACAACTGTTTCACTGTCATCCAATGCACTCTGAACTCTAAATCTTTTCGGAAACCTTCAGACCAATCCGTCGGTATTGCAGTTCGAAAACATTGCGTTGAATCTAGATTCGAGATGTGATAGCTAATGTGAAAGATTGTTTTGCTGCCCTTCTCTGTTTTTCAGGCTAAGCCACGAGCAAATGACATTCTGAGAATCGCAGCTTCAGCTCTTGCTGCTGAATCCTCGCTCATCTTTCATGCATTCTTCACTTCTAGTTTCATTGAGCTCATTGATTGTACAATTTATTGCCCAATCATCGTGTGCTGACTCAAGAGCAGATTACCCTCTATGTTTTTCTCTATGTTCGTTGTGAATAATCCCTCGAGATTGACCATCCAGCATTCCCCTTTTTCTGATGTTCCTTGGATGATGAGAAATAACTGGGTGAAGATGCATGAAGTACAATACTCGCATCACAAGATATTGTCTAGAGTGACGTTGATGTAAAAGATCTCCTCATGAAATGATAATTCCGTATCTTTTTCTGCCGCCGATGCAAAGCTTAATGCATCTCTCAACTCTATCGCCCCTGACGAATAATAGTAATAACACACGATAGGCTGCTTTCATCTATGAAGCTGTGCAGGTAGCTATTGTACTCATATGAAACTCATTAGAGAAGCTCATGCACAAGATATACTATTCAACGGATGATGTGTAGGAAACAAATGCCGGCAGGCGAGCTTGGGTTTTTCGTGCAATTGCATGACAATAAAGATTTAAATTATATCGCTACTGTGCGGCTCCGGTCACCCGACGCCGCGAGATCGTTCATAAAAGAAGATGAAAACCATGCCTACTACCAAGCCGATGCTGAACTGAAACTAATTCAATCACATGCCCCGCCAGAGATAATAGAGAGAACAAGAAGATTCTTAAGCAAAAGCAGCCTCCTTTGTCTTAACCCAGATGGCATCAACTTGTGCTTTTATCTTCTCAACTTCCTCCTTGTTTCCGCGGCCTTCGTGGTAAGGGATCTGCGCAGTAAGTTTGTCGACTTTCTTTTGGTCCTTCCTGAGTTGATTGAGAGAGAGAGGTGGAAGCAGATCGAGGTTGTTAGAAGATAGAAGACAATATAGAACAAGGTAAGGTTGACGTCAGTTGCCGCCGCGACACATCAGTGTTCTCTTCCAAGCACACTTCCGAAACATTCCGTTGCATAAACTCACTTTGAGAGGGTGATTTCTTCATCCTTTTCTTGCTTTCTCGCCATGGTTGATGGTATGTTGTAAAGAGTTGATAGAGTGAAACGTTGACAAGATGCCAATGATGATTGCGTTGTTCCGTTTTGGATTTTATGAGAGGAAGTTGTGTTGCAAAAGTATCTTTGGATCCAACGATAAGAACTGCACTCTTCTGATTGATTTGCGCGGAAGTTTTGTTGGAAATTCCGATGCAGAGTGATTGGCTCTTTGACACCTTTTGGCGAGGGTGTCAAATTCTGAAGCGATAGCAGATGATGGAGGCATAGTTTGATGTGATTATGATGTGCACTACAACTTCATCTAATAGATCGGGGGATTAGCTCAGTTGGTAGAGCGCGTGCTTAGCATGCACGAGGTCGGGAGTTCGATTCTCCCATTCTCCACTCGGTTATTATCTTTTTCGTGTTTTTGTTTCGTTTATTGTGGCATGTGATGCAGTAGGTACAAACAATACTTGTCTTCCACATGAAGTTGTTCTTTTTTGATTTGTGCTCTGTGCGTAAGAATAAGAATGAATTTAAATGTCTTAACCTATCTGGCGAACATATCTTCTTTCATTACTATTCTTTTTACTCAGTGGAACCATCTTCTTCATCCATATCATCATCGTCATCATTAAACATGGAAGAAAGCACAAATCCACTCATGTCCCACTCATGCTCATAGAAAGGTAGAGTCAGCAACAAATATATCACAGATTGCTCATTGAGATTCATATTCACACGGTCCAAGAAACCTACAACGCTTTGAGGGTCTACAAAGACACCAAACCTATCTCCTTTACTAGCATCTCCTTGTGCACTGTCATCTGTATCTGCCATTTCTATTTCTTCAAAGTCATCATTACCTTCAGGTAGAGCTTGAGCTGTTGAGTTTGGCGCTTCTCTTCCCTCTTCTGCATCATCGCAATCAGCATTAGAGTCGTCGCCTTCATCATCAGCGGTCATTTGATTTACATCTTCTTCATTTTCATCTTCTCCATCCTCCTCATGCATCATTGGCATAGCCTCCTGAACAGAAGGACGATCACCCAAAGCATAGATATCTACACCCAACAAGGTTTCCATTTGACCATAATCTACCGACATGTCAATCTTGTATGTGATAATGGTTTTTGGAGTAAAGCCATCATTATTGTTGTCAGTATCATTGCTCATTTCGTCATCATCTGTCTCATCTTGTTGTTGTGTGCATGTACGTTTATTGCACTTATCACTGCAGTCATTTCTTCTTCGCTTTCCAGCATTGTCAGTGTAGCTGTTGCTTTCCTCTACATCTACATCATGATTGTCATCGTCTGCACCATCGACAAGAGCCGCTTCTCCTTTCGCATCTCCGTAGTTTGTAGTGTCATTCTGTTGAGGTTCTCTCACAAATGTGAAATGAAGACGAACATTGTCACTTACTCCCCTCATCATTCCATCATTCTTTAGCTCTACGACAGCACGAATTGAACTGTATCCTTCTAATGTGGTGGTGCGTTCACATGATATGACGCTCATCACATTCTGTAGATTATGATATACAGTCAAGTTGCGCGGTGAGAAGAGCCCATAGCTATAGAAATGCATACGCCATGATGTATTATGGGATAACTCACCTTGAACCGTTCAATCATTTCTCGATTCTTCTTCTTGTCCAACAAGACACTATCATCTACTTCTACTTCCTCCTCCTCATTTTCAGCATCAACAGCTGAGACTCGCATCAGCTCAAACGGATCCGAATCCAACGCATCTGAAACCATCTGCCTCTCTAATAACAGATGGGCTTCATCCCGCATCGCTCTGTATACATCTTGTGCAATATCACCGTTGGAAGAGAGACGGGTGGATAGGAAGGCTGCAAGTGATGCTTTCGCGGCAAGTTTTAGCGTGTTGCTGGATGATGCTGTGTTGTCGACAATGGGCTGCTTGACAGCACCGCACGTGGCTGATGCACAGCAGCTGCTGGAAGAGTTCGTGCACGGCGACATCTTACAAGCTGATGGTTGGTTGAAGTGAGCTCTACAGCGTTTTTCAGTTTGCGGAAAATTCTCATTCAAAATTTGAATTCCTACGTAGGTTTAGTACATTTGACATTTTGATTGGTTTACAAATCTCTTGGGCCAATTTTTGCCGCCAACTCTTTCATCAAGCACCTCCCCGCTCTGACAATGACGAAAAGCTGCCTAGAGCCGGAGCCTACTACACACCCAATGTCAAATCATAGGGGAACCCAAAGGGTAAATTAAGCTCTCATACCCGCGTACATTCGAAATAACCCTTAGGGTGCTCCCAATATTGTCATCATGAGCGACGGTGATACTTTTTTTAACTCTATTTTGGCACTTATCAAGAGTAGTGGTCATTACCGAGGTCGGTGGCTTTGCGACGAGTCGTTGGTAAGGATATTGCACAGTCACTATCCGAAAACGAAAGAAGAAGATGGAATGCGGTCCAAACTGGTTAAGCGCCTCAACAAGGCGGCAGGGGCATTTGATGACAGCAATATAAACAAGATATACAAGGCAAAGTTCAGTACGCACTGTCCATTCCAACCATCCATACGCCGGAAGATAAACTATTATTACTTTGGAAATGGACAGCGAATCCCCAAAGAGCCAAAGACAGCACCATCTTGCTCAGAAGCACCGCTTATTTTATCCTACAGTGCAACAAATGAGCGTCAGCGATCTTGCAACATTCCGAAGCAAAAATCGTTGCCCGGCGAAGTAAGCGCCGGGAAGAAGAAGGAACGAAATGACAATGACAAACCGACGGACGCTACCCCACGACAATCGCAGCGAGGAAAGTATACTGTACCATGCATCACTGTTACTCCCACGCAAACCGATTCCGATGAAGAAGACGAAGACAATGAAGAGGAGGAGGAAGGTGCCAATGTTGCTACACAGCCTATATATTGGTCGTCACCGGAGGCAGCAAAATTATTTGGATGCAACTATAATGCCGGCGATGATCCTTACGAACTTCTCGAAGAACGAATTGAATTGCTTGAGAATGCATTTGATCATTATAATGGTTATAGAGAGCTGGTCACCAGCTGAAGATGGAGCGGACGAAGCAGCACTGAAGGTGAATGGTACTACCGCGAAGCCGCAACTCACATCCTCCCCGTTCATCCAACAGTTGGCGTTTGGCGGCTCGGTTTATTGGAACAGCGATCACATGATTCTACAAGTTTGTGACATAATGGACTGCCTGAAAGTAATCGCACCAGAGCACGAGTACGTGTTTCTATTTGATCATAGCAGCGGACATGCAAAGAAGCGTGCCAACGGACTGGATGTGAAAAATATGAACGTTGATTGGGGTGGCAGCGCTGGAATGGACATGAGAACGACGAATATAGAAGCGCGTGATGGTTATATTGGCCCTTACCACGAAGAGAATAATCCGTGGATGGTAAAAGTTGGCCAAACACTGGGCCACGTATACCCGAAAGCTGGAGAAGAAGACAGCAATGTCTTCGTGCCGCCTAGTCCTTTTAACTTGACAGCAACTGCACGAGAAGAAAAGGAATTCGATGTGGAGGTAGATATACCAATTGAGAAAAGAAAGGAGCGTTCAAAGCACAAGAAAGAACTAATAGCTGAGCTCATGGAAACAGAAACTGGGAGGAAAGTAGGAATAACTAATTTGTGGAAGTTGAAGTTGCCAGATTTACAAGAGAAGGCAAGAGGCGTCGGCATAGATATCAAGATAACTCCCACTACGAAAACAAAAGCTGGTTGGAGAGGAAGGGGGATTGGCCTCCTAGCGGCAGCTTATGCGCGGGGTTGGGTCGATAAAGAAAATCTGAAGCAATACCAGTCTATGAAGTATGACGATGATGGGAATTTGGTCAAGAAGTATTCGTTGCAATATTTGCTTGGACAGTGCAAGGACTTCCAAGACGAAGTCACACAGCTTGAGTTCGTATGTAAAATGCAAGGGGCAAGAGCTATAATTACGCCCAAGTACCATGCCGAATTAGCTGGGGAGGGAATCGAGTACACTTGGGGCTTCCTCAAATCAATCTACCGACGGTTTCCGCTCGCGAAGAAGAAAGGGAAAGCAAACTTTGAGGCCCTCCTCGCGAAGATTCTATCGAGGGATAATATAACAACAAATCTAGTTCGGAAGTTCAGTAGGAGAGCAAGAGCGTACATGGAAACATATGTTGCTCTGGATATGAATGAAGAGAAGGAAATGAAGGATGCACCTATACCACATCGCAAAATTGAGCAGTTGAAGAAAGTCATGAAATCGCATCGAGCTGCAATCGACTTTGACAAATCATTCGTATTGAGTTTTGTTGCCAAAGATGGGTTCGATATCAAGAATGACTTGGACAAGAAGCCTGCAGCTATTAAGGCGGAAAAAAAGAGGAAGACTCTGTAAGATAATAGTACTTAGCCTATGTATGTGTTTGTACCAGACTCTACGTAGGAATTGTTTTTTACATCAATGAGGCTCATTTTGAAAAACGCTGTAGATACAATAGCCGACAAGAACAAGAGCATCAATAAAAGGGAGGATTTGTTTGTGGTTTTATTTCGATGGCCACGAACTCACAGCCCCTCATCTAAACCACTGAACATCAACACGCACGTCATCATCCAATCTGGCAATAACAACGTATCTTCCATGTCAACAAAAGTGTACTATCACGTAGTAAACACAACAGACAGAAGCCGCCAACATGAAATTCTCTCTACTTGCAATCGTCGCAACTCTCTCCAGCCCAACCATGGCCTTCATCACCCCCTCAGTTTCCAACAAGTGTTCATCATCGACTCAACTTCAAACATCGGCACTCGAATCACTCGCCGACATCACCACCCTCTCCATCGACTCGGGTGATATCGACACTGTAGCTCGATATGCCAAAACTGGTTTGATTACCGATGCCACTACAAACCCACTCTTTGTGTCACAGGCAGGTGCCAATGGAGATGCTCGATATGAGGCAATGGTCCAAGAGGCAGTCACCTACGCGAAACGAAAGACATGTGCCGAGGATGGTTGTCCAGTTCCAGAGGACACGTTGAATTGGGCCATTGATCGATTGGCTGTCAATCTGGGAAAGGAATTGGTTAGTCTTGTTCCTGGGAGGGTGTCGACCGAGGTGGATATTCGCTTGAGTTATGATACCGATAAGAGTGTGGAGCGTGCTAGATCTATCATTGCCATGTACGAAGATGCGGGGATATCGAAGGATAGAATATTAATCAAGTTGGCTGGTACGTGGGAAGGTATACAGGCGGCGAAAGTGTTGGAGAAGGAAGGTATTCAGTGCAATATTACGTTAGTATTTAGCTTTTTACAGGCAGCAGCAGCTGCTCAGGCTGGAGCTTACTTGATTAGCCCCTTCCCTGGGCGTATCTTGGACTGGCATAAGAAACAAACCGGTTTGGAAGGATATGCACCAGAAGCTGATCCTGGTGTTTTGGCCGTGAAACGAATGTATGCATACTTCAGAAAGTACCAGTACGATACAATCTGCATGCCCGCGAGTTGGCGGCCTAGCCGAGGTGCTGCTGTGGAAGGAAGTGATGTTGATGAAATTTTGGCATTGGCAGGTGAGTCCAGCGCACCTACACAAAAATATCCATCTCAAGTGGATTTCTGAGGTGTGCATGTTGATGTATCCTTTTACTCACTCGTATTTAACTCGTTTACGTTCATCTCTCTCTACACTAAAAAGGAGTTGACGAAATGACAATTCCCGAACCCCTGTTAAATTCACTTTGTGCCTTGTCACCAGATGTTGTAAAAAGGAATTGCGATCCAACGACAGATGCTGCGGCTTGCAATGATCCAGACTTTCGATTGACAGAAGAGAGTTTTGCACAATACTGGAAGACGGATGTATGCGGACAAGAGAAATTGAAGGAGGGAATGGATGCGTTCACAGCAGAGACTGAGAAGTTGATAACAATATTGATTGAGAAGTTCTGAGTTGATTCTAATGGCCATCATAATTAACGACTATAAACAATGGACAGGTACTATTTTATTTACATCAGGTCAAAAATCTGTTCTTCAAAATTGATCGCATACTTGTTTACTGCTCAGCTAGAGTAGCGTCAACACCCATTCGTAGGAGCTTCTTCTTCACTTCTACTGCATCTTCATAATCATAGGGTTCCATTTCCTCGAGTTCATACTTCCTATCCATCATATCATACTTTTCTTTACCGAGTATGTGATATGGGAGCAGCTCAACATGAGTAAACACAGGCTTGAACTCTTTTGCAAATGCAGCAAGAGCTTCGATTTCTTCGTCCGTGTCAGTAAGTTCGTTCATCAACACCCACCGCAGCGAAAGCTTGATATCTTTGTAATTGTCACGAATATATTTTGCAAAATCACGAGCCCTGATATTACTCTCTTTAGACACACCGCTGATGAATGAGGCCAATTCTAGGTCCATACCTTTTAGACAAAGCATGACGTAATCTGTGTAAGGAAGGACCTTTTCCCAGGCTTCTGCATTTCCATGGCCACTCGTGTCAAGGCAAGTCGTTAGCCCCAAGCCTTTGGTTTTTCGAAAAATTGAACCAGCGAAATCGGGCTGCAACAAAGGTTCTCCTCCTGAAAGAGTGATTCCACCGTGATTGGGCTGTAAGAAGTGATGGTACCTCTTCACTACATTTTCTACTTCCTCATCAGTAACAGCCATATCTGGGCAGCTGTATGGGTTGGTAATGCACTGCGTCTCAGGGTTTGAGCAGAACTTGCATCGCTTTGAACACCCTTGCAAGAATACAAGCGTTCTAATGCCAGGGCCATCATTAGAGCTAAACGTTTCGAGAGAATGTACGCTACCGATTACTGGCATATTCGTAGAGTATGGAACATCTTCGGAGATAGACAAATCAACGGATGTTGGGTTGTCACTGTAGCAATCACAGTGGTAGGGAAATGCCGATAGCTTCGTGTTGCTGGCAACTGCACTTCCGTGCATAGTTCGCTTCAGTACCTCTTCTCGTTGCTCCGGAGTGAGCTGATTAAATCGGACTGCATAACCTGATACCCGGATAGTCAGATCTAAAGCGCAGAGTACTTGTGAGTATTTGAGCGAATCAATGAAAGAGCAATAAATGGGTGACTACTTACCAGGGTATTTCTCCGGATGACGGTGCGCATCCTCAAGCAGTTCTCTATTCAGGACATTGATATTGATATGATGCCCTCCTTCCTTGAAGTATCCATCAAGAAGAGACACAAGAGTATTCGCCCTGTCGGCTGGAGCAGGACCAAGCGCAGTCGGCACCAAACAGAACGTGTTCGAGATACCATCCATGCAGCTCTTATACGGAAGCTTCGCTACACTACAAAGTGAAGCGAGAGCCCCATTTCGATCGCGATTGTGCATAGGATTTGCACCAGGCGCGAATGGCTCACCCATACTGCGTCCATCAGGAGTAGCTCCCGTGGATTTTCCATACACCACATTAGAAGTGATTGTCAATATTGAAACTGTCGCCTGTGCATCTTTGTACAGCTTTTGCTTGTTGAGTTCTTCATAGAAGACTTGGCATACTCTCTTGGCGATGGCATCCACCTTAAAATTATCATTGCCGAACAAAGGCAGAGCCTTCTCTGGGTTTCCTCGTCTAAATCCGATAGTAAGACCCCGCCCATCCCTGACAGGGTAGACGTCGTCGTATGCAATTGCTGCCAAGCTATCAGCTACTACAGAGAGGCCAGCGATACCGAACGCCATAAAGTGATTGACATTCGAGTTGTGAAGTGCCATCTGAATGTTTTCGTAGGAAGCAGTATCATGACTGTAATGGATGACATTCATTGTATCAGCATACAGCTCTGCCAGCCAAGGGATTGCAGTGTCGAAGAACAGCTGCGAAACTTTATCGTAGTCCAAAGGTGTTTCTTCATCACCAGGGCCTATTCCAGCTTTCTTACAAGCTTCGGATAGAGGAACAGAAATGAGGTTCCCCTCAATTTCATCCCGTCCTTCGTTCAATACCATCAACAACAGTTTGACTATATTTGATCGAGCTCCAAAAAATTGCATGTCTTTCCCCATCCTCATTGCACTAACGCAGCATGCAATTGCGTAGTCTGATCCGAAAATTGGCCGCATTAGATCATCATTCTCGTACTGTATACTCGAAGTCTCAATAGACAAGTTAGCACAGTACTCCTTGAAGTTGGACGAGTGCAATGTTGACCAAAGTACGGTTAGATTGGGTTCTGGAGCTGGACCTAGATTACGTAGCGTATGAAGAAACCTATATGTTGTTCTGCAACAATTCAATGGAGGTGACGTGTTAGGAGCCGAGGACACAAAGAAACACTTCTTTATCAAGCAATTATTGCACTTACTTTGTAACCATACTCTTGGCGTCGTCGGTTGCACCTCCCAAAGCCATAGTAATCCATGTAGGGTCACCACTGAATAGTGCATTATACTCAGGCGTACGAACATCTTGGTGGTGAAGAGTAATATGAGTATTTGAGTAAAGCAATAACACGAGAAATGCATGGGTATGACTTACGCCTAACCATTCTCATCTTGAGGACTAAATCATCTACAATTTCCTGAATTTCTTCCTCAGTTGCTACTCCATTAGCAAGATCACGTTCACTGTAAATATCTAGAAAGGCATCCCACCTTCCAACTGACATGGCAGCACCATCCTGTTCTTTGAGAGCTGCTACGTGTCCAAGCCACAAGAATCTAGAAGACACAAGAAACAGATGTTTGATGTTAGAAAAGTTCACATCTTGTGCATGAAAATAGCTTTCAATTCACTAAACTTACTGGGCAGCCTCTCGGAATGTCTTCGCCGGCTTTCTCAGGTCAACACCGTAAGAGTCAGCCATAACCAAGAGCTCTTTCAAGCCTTTGATCTGTGCAGAGACTTCGCTTCTTAGTCGCATGGCTTCAAGTGAACTCCCATTTATTGAAGCAAAGTCTGCCTGCTTCCTTTTGATGAGCTCATCTACTCCGTACAGAGCTATCCGTCTGTAGTCACCGATGATGCGGCCTCGTCCATATCCATCAGGAAGGCCCGTCAGGAGGTGTGCATGTCTAGCTTTCTTCATTGTTTCGGTGTACATGGAAAATGTAAGATCATTGTGTGTCGTCACGTCGTTTTTAAATGCCTTGATTCTGTCTCCAGGCTCGTATCCGTAGGCCTCTAATGCTTTCTTCACAACGCCATATCCACCGTGAGGCTTGCAGGTACGCTTCAAAGGCTCGTCAGCTTGCATTCCTACAATGATATCTTCTTCTTTTGATAGTAAATACCCAGGTCCATGGGATATAATTGTCGAAGGTGTCTCTGTATCTACCGATAACACCCCTCCATTCTCTCTCTCCATTGTTAGATACCGGTTGAACGTCTCCAACGCTCTTTTCGTTCGAGGCGTTGGACCTTTGAGAAAAGTTGCATCGCCAGAGTAGAATATGGCATTCTCGTTGACGTAAGCTTGAACATCACAGTCTCCAGGCAATACTGGTGGCTCTGGTAGGACTGGGACTGGGAGTGATGTGACGATAGGAGCTACACCGACATGGTCGTCGTGTTCGCTACGGAAAAGTGAACTGACAGAGTAATGTTCTGATGATATTTTATCGGCTGGTATTTCTTTTGCTTTATAATATAGTGGTTGCAATCTTGGGCGTAGTTTAGTTATGGTCGGCGCTCTCATTGTGGTGGTGGTGGTGAACGTGAACGCACCCGAAGGAACCACCTTGTTTGTTTGGATGAGGATGGCCGCCATCGCCATGAAGTTGAAATTAGATTGCAGTTCATGTTGTTTGATATGTGCTCTTATTTATATCTTTTTTGTTATATAGCCGATGCCATGGGATGATGAGAAGTGAATGAAGGAAATGGATGAGAGCTCCATCCGGTGCGTGCAATAATGAGAACTCTGATGAGAATGAGGAACCCTTTGATGTCACATTTGTTTTGACATATCGTATGTAATTTAACACTGTAGGTGTGGCACATGCATCATCGGCCAGCTCACATTTTGCATTTTGCATCACTCGAATCACCGGCCAGCAACATCATTCAACATATCATTATAGTATAGATCTTCTTCTCGACGTCAGCATCGCACTTGTTATTGGTTGTTGATTGAAAGCTGGCCGCGTTGGATAAGTATTAGGAGTAGTCCAACTCAGAATCCCTGTCAAACGTCAGGAAAATAAGTGATACAATGAGGACAAGTCTTGGAACAAAACCACGAAGCATTATGTCAGCTGCAGCGATCATTCTCCTCTGTTTTATGCCATTTTCGGTATCTGCATTTTGCAACAATACAGCAACAAGCGCTGCATGCACCAACAAAAAAAAACTCTATCTCTATCAAATTCTGACAACAATGGCGGAGACGATGGAGGCATTGATGACTTCGAGAACAACCGCATGGATATTGTCCGCTCTCTTCAAAAATCATTTTATATGCCGGAAAGCCCTAAAGCTATTCCAGATAGTGATAATAATGATGAAGCAGCATCTTGTGCAAGAGCACAGTTAGATGAGTCAACGGGAAAAATAATCAACTTACCATTGTGGAGAGTTGGATGGATTGAAACTCCTGGTAGACGAAACTGCCTGAATGTTCACGAGGGTATTTACACTCACATGTTTGAGAGCATTCTTTCAACGCAATCAGAAACTAATGATCCCCTCTACTTCGGCCATCTTTACTTGCCGGGTGGAACCAAGGCTGCCAAGTCCGGAGAAGAACGATACAGACTAAAAACGTGGCGTGAGGAACTTGACGATGATGACAGATTTGACAACTACTCAAAATCATCGACATTGAATGCTCCTGAAATATCTACTCCGTCGGTCGATAGATCAGCGGTGGTGGGTTGTTTGATGCAAATTGTGGATCATAGACGGATGGAAGATGGAAGATTAATGTTGCTAGTTCAAGCAGTGGAAAGATTTGTGGTCGATGAAGTTTTAGAAACTCTTCCGTACAGTGTGGCTAATGTACAGATACTGCTAGACAAGGAGGATTTGCAGTTCAAGGGGGATGACAATGATAAGAATGAACAAGTTGATGAAAACTTTTGCAAGTATCTGAGAGGAGATGCCGTCACAGCGTCCTTTTTCTATCATGATTATGAATTCAATAAACCGAAGCTTCCACTCGGGGAGAAGAACAACAGTTATCTTTCCAAAGATGATGTACCATGGCTTGAAATTTCGAATTTATTGCCATTTGCTGGGTATTCTTCTGATGATGTCTCTTTGAATGCCGCGAATGAAAAGTCTTCAAGCATGCAGGAGTCTCTACTTTCTTCCATAAACAATGGTGATGCTAGTTCAAACTTTGCTGAAGGAGAGCTGTCAATGGAAGAACAACTATTCAATGGCGGGATTTTGTGGGATCCACCATCCATCCAAAATGTGATTGTGCGGCGGTCATTGGATACTTCCGATTGTGATGCGTTAGAGACCTTGCTTTGGCTGGCAATGGATGACTTTTGTCGTGCGACAGGGTTCAATTTGCCGGAAGAGGTTCGAGTCTTGATGCCACCAGAGATGGACTACTTAGATCAAATGCCATCCGAGCATGCTCTTTCACCACTTTATCCAAAAATACGACGACAGAGACGCTTGTCGTATCTTGCACCAGCATTGATTGAAAATCTGGAGGAGGTAGGGAAGGGAATTAGACATATCTGGCTGAATACACCATCAACCAATGCGAGACTGAGAGGGGCTTTGGAACGCTACGACTATCTCAACAATAAGCTAATGGGGCAGTTTGAGTGAGTATAAAATAAAGGCATACAACGTACTACCTATTTATTGTCTACGCGAATTATGAGCAATGTAAGGACGACGGAGAGGTTTAACTTACAACATCAGTATGTAGAGGGCGGGGAGCATGATTGATCTTTAAGTTGAAGCAAGAGTAAAACTCCTTCTCTGAACAACGCGGTACTCAGAATAACTGTCCGTGTGTGCCTTCTCACCGGTAAAGTCGTGCGATAATATGTACATACTGTTTTTGCAGAACTTTCCCCTTCATTTAGACAAACATCCTTCGCCGATTATGGTAAAAACTGTTTGTTTTTGAATTTGTGAAGCCGTTGCATTCTTCACAAAGTTGCACTCTTCACTCTTCACAATACTTACCAACAACAATTAAACAGCAAACAAACAATGAAGACATCCACCACCGCACTAACTTTGGCCATCTTGGCAGCTTCATCTCAAGTTGCAGTCTCCACGCTAGAAGACAAGCATGGCTTGCGCCGCTTGAGCATGAGCTTGAACTCCAAGAGCAGTAAGACCAGCAAGAACAGTAAGAGCGGATCTTCTTGTCTCAAAGCCAAGATGAACGCATCTAACGGCTACGCAGGCGACGTTGAAGGAACTATCGAAGTCTGCTTCGGCGATCTCTCTGCTAACAGTGGTAGTGGTAGTGGTAGTGGTAGTGGTAGTCTTTTGATGAAAGTCAAAGGCTTGTCTGAGTTGGTCGCCGGAGGAGTCCACATTCATGCTGGCACAAGCTGCGATGACACGATTTCACAGGGTGGCCACTACTGGAATACAGATGTGTTAAAATCTGGAGGCCCTAAAGATAACGGTGATGCATGGTTCAATATGGCCAGCTCTCTTGCACCAACTGGAACTGGCTACTCCACTGATGAAGACGGCGAAGGAGTTGCTTACTTCTTCTTTAACAATGGGTTTGGATATAATGGTAACGTAGGCCATGCTGTCGTAATTCATGATGAAGTTGCACCTCCACTTGGCAATGGAGACTACGCTCGTATCGCCTGCGGTATCCTCGAGTAAGAATACGGTGTGATACTTGGTCATGTCTTTACTTGCATGCAAAGTAGCTATTGGCTAGCGACGTTGGAGATATAATATATGTGATATTATGAAGTGCAGCTTTGATGTTTGAATATTCTAGAAGCTTTTAAGATATATGTATAATGTAATGAGCATTTACTATTGTCTTGTTGTTCGCTGCCAAGTGTGCATTATTTCTTGGTGCTATTGATAGTTGATTTGACTCTTCTTTACATAATATCCTCTCTCTGTGATATTTTGGGCTAGTTCTGATTTGTCTTGTGCAATCATCGCTTGCCAGCGTCAGTAAGAGTTCATCCAATAGAATGTCATGCTAAATGCTAGTACAATACGCTAAATCGAGGAGGATGATTGAATGTTGAATGACTCCATCATGGTTAGGTTCAGGTCTCCAGTGTATCTCTACAAATATCTACATATTAGGCCTACAATAGTGTCGGGACGCCAATTTCGCGTGTCCCATTCTTATTTCCTTGAGCGTTGGCTTCACTTTAAGTTAGCCCTCAGCGTTGGTTCGTTGGTATATACTTCGATTATGACTTTGGATCAACCTAAAGATCATGTCGACTTCCGAAGTAGTCGAGTTTCGTAATGAGGAGGCATACTCCCAACCTCTTTACCAACTCTTGCTGAGTCAGTTCTGCTTCCCGGCTACTTTGAGATTTTGATTCGTTAGCTCTAGAGAGAGAACTCGGCCACATAAGCAGTAATGCTACCAGCCAAGTGGTCTGCAGCATGCAGTTGAGTGGATGGTACCTAGTTTCATCATTCTCTGTTGAGATTATAGATGCATAATGAACCGGTACATATATTCCCGGGTCACTTTTGATTGCCGCAAGCTCCTCAGTTGACGGCCATGTCGTATCTCATGCGGG